>OY282559.1:67832374-67873032 GCA_958295665.1 Tipula vernalis | reverse complement strand
AAGAAGTTGAAGTGTTTTAAGGAGCTGTTAGAAATAATTTCATTCGTTGTAGTAACCATCATGTTTTAAACGAATCAAATTATTTGACATAGTTTCCGCCCATTCCCAATAGGTTAGTATGGTAAATTGAAATTTTACTCAGTAAAACATAGTTTCTTTACCGGTAAAACCATTAACCATTTATCGGTAAACTTTGCAATTTTCCATTTACCTGAGGTTTTTCTAAATAATTAAATTTAATCAAAATGTTGCTTTAATTCGTTATTAATAGAGAAATTCAAAAGAAATGTAATGCTCAAACCTGACACGAAACGAATTATATCAATAATTTTGAAATAATATCAAAAAGGTCAAATTTTCAAAGTATATTCTAGAATGTTCTCAACCGTCAAATTTTTCGTATAGCTATGTAAAATCGAATCCTATGAAATTGAAGAAATATCGAAATTTTGGCATAATCTCGAGAAATCTACTATCACGATTTATAAGTATTAAGCTCAGAACATCACTATACAAAATACGAATAAATTCTAAAATTTCGAATAATCCCAAAATTGTCGAAAAACTTTACCCCAGAAAAACCCGAATAATCTCTGTATTATATGAATCTCGATTGATCTTGAACAATTTCCATAATACAGGATAGTCTGGATATTAATGACTAATTTCGGAAAGCCTGTTAGTAAACCCAAGAACATTTCGAAAAATTCCGAAAATTAGTGAAATTAGCGAATTATTTGTGAAGTAACTTAATGTTACTAATCCTAAACCAAAACGCTACTATGCAAGATAAGGCTTTGCTCAACTAAACGTAGTAGATAACCATGTTGTTCGAACAGGCTCTAAGATTCGACAATCTTATACATACTCGAATAATCTCGAAAATCACGAAAATCTCGAATAACTTGACTGATTCGAAATACCAAATCACCATTATGCATCTCATCTCCATGCTAAACTCCAAAAATCTCGGGAAATTTGAAAAAGTGATCAAAAGATGAAATCTGAGAAAAGGGGATATCAATTCGGGAAGCGATGAGAATTTCCTAAATCAGGAGAATCTCGACGAGAACAAAAAAAATACACCATCCGGTTTACAATTAGTTCAATTCGTATTTACCGTTTACCGGTAATCAAAAAGAGCCAGTACATGAGATACTATAAGCCGAACGAAGTCTAATTCGTTATAGAGACTGCCTAGTTTGGTTCAAATATTAATTGATTCCTTCTCTAAAGCAAAGTCGCTTCTAATAAGCTTAGTTAGATGTTTTCCTACAAAGAAAGTTTCAAAAATTTATTTCTTCTTGATTTTTATGATTATAACAACGATTTTTTACTAACTGCTTAGCATCATCTAGCTCTTTTTTGTAAATTTGATTCATCCATTTTCAAATCATATTCAATATTTTCTAATCAAAACTTAATTTGATTTGTAAAAGGTTGAATTTGAAGTTGAAAAGAGTAAATTTGGAGACTAATATTTATATTACAAATAAATAAATTCACCATACACTAAAAGCGTTATCATTTGATGTCAAAAGCATTGATGTTAAACGAGTTTAGTGAATTTTCTTCTACTGTTACTTAGACAATAACCTTCAGCAACCATAATAAAATTATTAGGCCTGTCTTAAGAAAACATCCAACAGTGAAAGAAACCCTGTTCATTCTCTAAAAATTAGACCACAGTTTTTGCTAATTTGAAAATGTGGTCTAATTTCTTGTGGGCGTTTCTCAAACCGAACAAGTCACTTAATCCCAATGCAAGCCAACTAAATCCTTACTCAACTTAACTCGGACCAAATCTCAACCCTAAACTCAACTCGACACTTAATGGCCAACAGAATCCCAAACTTAACTCGATTTGAAAGCTTCATGCTTATGTGAACTTAACTTAATCTAACTTCCCACACCCTA
This sequence comes from Tipula vernalis, assembly GCA_958295665.1. Lineage (NCBI taxonomy): Eukaryota > Metazoa > Arthropoda > Insecta > Diptera > Tipulidae > Tipula > Tipula vernalis. The sequence goes on along the minus strand of OY282559.1, from coordinate 67,871,115 downwards.
ACCCTAAACTCGACCCCAAATAACGACCCTAAATTTCAACTCAAACACTATTCATCATCATACCATAATAGCAACGTACAATCATACGGGATACCTAACGAATACCATTATTCCATTACACCATTATACCATTATGACACTATACCATTAAACCATTATGCAATCATATCATCGTACCATAGTACCGTCGAACCATCACACCATGATGCATATATGACCATCAATCCACCATAATTCATATCGTCATAATTACCATCACACCATCAAGCTATGATACCAGCATACCATGATACCATTATTCCATCGTACCATCATACCAAAATACCATCACACCACCATACCAGCATACCGTCGTACCATCTTACCATCATCACCGTTCAAGCCTTGAACGATGTGAACCAAACTTTACAAAAATTTTGTTTCAGACTTAAGAAAGGTCAATGTTAATATCTCAAACATCCGTCTCCTTCTTGAGAGATGATAATCAGGTCCAAAGTTACTACAGAGGAATTTCCAAAAGTTTAAAAGTTGGGTTGATTTTTGATGACGGTATGATGGTATGATGTCATGATATGTAATGGTATGATTTTATGATGGTATGATGGTATGATGATTGATATTTAAGAATGGTGTGATTGTGATAGTGGTATGATGATGGTATGATGGTATGATAGTAATATGTTGTAATAGTGATGGTTTAATGGTACGATTTTATGATGGGATGATTATATGAAGGTATGATGGTATGACGGTTTGATGGTATGATGGTGCGTTGGTATACTGGTATGAACTTCAGAGGAAGTGCATTTGTTTAAATATCATACACATTTACTGTACAAATAAACACTTACTTTTGTCTATAGTAAAACCACAATTCAGCGGACACTCACTTTAGCGGACACCTCACTTCAACGAAGAAACTTTTAAGTCCCGTGCAAAACTGAAGTTTTTCCATGAAAACCTCTCTTAAGGCTGATTTCTAATGTGAAATAATTCAACGTTCTAACATAAAGGATGTACATACAAATACTCGTTTGCTGCGACAGTGACAGGTTATAGTTTTGCCAGAAAAATCGTTCGTCCAATTGTCAGCATTTTCATTCAGTACTCCAGAAATTGGACGCCTAATCCGAAATTAATTCATTCGCCAGCCTTTTTTCGCAGTGGAGCAGTATTTTTGGAAAAAACGCATACTTGTACAAATAAACCGTAATTTCTCTTTCACACTGTCTTAAATGATTTTTGTTCTCTTTCTGTTTCTATTTGGGTAAATTTTCGCCGAACAAATTAATGGAAACCACGCTTTAGTTAAGCTGACACTTTATTAGAACGGACAAGGACAGATATTTCTGCGATGAAACAGGTTTTACACTTCAAATTGAATCTTTCAACCACTTCAATTTTATCATTTTACACGTCAAATTGAATCCTTTGCAAATTATGTGTATGGCCAATTAGGGTGGAACTTGGCTATTTCTTAACGGATTTTAGTGAAATTTGACTTTTGCGATGGATATGGGATTATAAAATGATTTTGGGATAAAGTTCTGGAATATGGCCTAGTAAGAGAGAATTTGCCTGTTCCTTAACCGGTAATGACGAAATTTTATATCCGCGATGAAAATAGGATTCTAAAATGATTTTTGGATAAAGTTCTGGAATATGGCCAAGTATGATGGAACTATTTCTTAACGGATTATGATGAAATTCGAGATTGGCGATGGAAATTAGATTATAAAATGATGTTTCTAATTCCGTGATTCTACACTATCGTTAGTAGTTAAAATTCTGCGCCGGGTGCCGCCACAATATTTTTTTTTTATTATGGTCAAATACCTGATATCAATTACTCAGAAAACATAACCCGAAGTTTAAAGCGGGAAAAGTTTCTAACGGCTGCATTGTAGAAGATATTGATATATTTGTCGCATTTTTAACCAAAAATAATTTTTGGGTCACATTCCTACGTCAAAATTATTCATATTCGGTTGAGAAATAGGCAAGTTACATCATACTTGGTCATATTCAAAAACTTCATCCAAAAATCATTTAAGAATCCTATTTCCATCGCGGATATCAATTTTTCACTAAAATCCTTTAAGAAGAAGCCAAGTTTCTTCCTAATCGGCCATATTTTAGAACTACATCTAAAAATCCTTTTAAAATCTCATTTCCAACGTATACGCCAAGTTTTATCATATGATCCGGATTTCACTGTCTACGAAGGAATTGTAGAACCGATTGATTTTACCATGAGCCTGAAGGGCAGAAGAAGTTTAAGTTCCTTGAAATTCAGCTTACAATAGAAGATATTCGAATATAATTAAGTTACTTAATACGGATTTATGTATAATGTATTCGAAAAGGTCCATACCACACAAATGTTAGGTTGGTTTTTCTCGGAAAATACACTTGCGGTGTTTTAAAGGTATACAGCTCACTAAAATTTCACAAAAAAACAACGGGCAGGTTCACGCTCAACTCGCAAAAGTATTATGTGAAAACCTTTACGTATAAGGAAGTATCCATTGAATCAATTCAAGCCTTTTCGATGGGCCTGAGATACCAATGCAGATAGAAGGCTGCCATTCACTCAGTATTTAAATTGCGTTACATTTTTGGTTAAAAAAGTCAATAAATTGTTCTATATTGAGTTTGGATGATGAACCATACCGACATTTATTGTTTAATTGAAAATTTATATTTAAAATGTATTTGTTAACAAATAAAAATACAAACGACTAAATTTCAGTATGGCCATGTCTCCAGTACTTATAAACGGAAATCTTGTTGAAGATTTCATATTTAGACTTTTGTGAATGGTCACGGCAAACCCGGTGAACAAAGTACAGTGGCATAGCTGATTTGATCATTTTGAACTAAATGAAATAGGGCGTAGCATGGCGTCTATCTTTAGAGAATATCATTTGAATCTGTTTACTACTTTTATAACTTTTCTTTCCTATACTCTTCGTATAACCAAACTCAGCAACAGCATAAGCAATAACCATACCGATTAAACAATTTCAAAATTATTATTTTATTATCTATCAATGTATGAGTGTCATGTTTACAGCCGGCTAAAATGTATGCTATTTAATATTTAAAGTATGCGTGTAATGCTGTTTGTTTCTAATGTATTTCCATTTCACTTTTTTGAATCATTTACAATACACATGCATAACTTTTTTGACTTTCCATTTTAATCCAACGGAAATTGTAATTCGAATTGTAATAGTGTGCTAGTCCGGTGAATTTTGTGTTCGTTTTTCTCGTATGCATGCAAGTTGCAATTTCATTCGTACCGGATTTTCCGTTCCTTTTTTTACATGAAATTTTTGACTTACCCCCGCTAAAGATGTTTTTACATCAAAAATTCGAAGGTTTAGTTTTTGATGAATTCAGGTGATTCTAAAATTAAGTGTCACGTTTGTGATGATAGTTGGGCAGTTTGTCATGAATTTATACAAAAATGTATCCTCTAAAGTGCTTAGGTATTTATTTTTTATCACAATTATATATCTGGTCTGATCTTTAGTTACACTAAAAAAAAAAAAACTGTTTGTTTTCTAACATTACATATGTATCTCACATTTGTGACATCAGAACTAGAAAAGGTTATATAAGTAATATTGATTTTGGTTTGAGAAAACTATAAATTGTTAATAAAAATCTTCTTTTGGTTTAAAATATAGTTTCTTTTGGTTTAAAATATATTAAATTTGATCTAAAAATTATTGAATTAACTTATAGATGTAGTCTTTTGGACATTTTAAGTTGTTTGTGAAAATTTAGAGCGCAGCTCCTTTAATTTTCTAACGTTGATAAATAGTATCGCCACCGAACATAGAAAAATATATAATCCAGATTCCTACAATTGGTACGGCGACATATTTTTATTCCTGAATTTTTAAAAGTGATTGTGTAGTTTTATCTTTACCCCTTTTGCCTTGATATTGTAGAAAACACAAACAAAACCATGATCGCTTTACTTTTTTATTGATGTGAACTTTTGGTAAGCTTTGTCTCTGTAAATGATCTATATAGTTATTGTTAAATCCCAATCGCCTATAATTCTAAACCTATGTCCTTAGTTTGAGCATTCGTCCAACCTGTCTTGTTGGAAAAATTTTCACTTTGCCCTGGTACTGAAGCCAGTGCAGTGCAAATAATTAAGAATTCCTTGACCAATATTTGATCTTATCCTAAATAGTTCTATAATGTGAACTAAATTATAGGACTATTCATACAAATCATAATTACGATGATATGAATACGGGGTGAGGTATACAGCTATGGTGGCGGAAGGCATACATTATTATTCATCATTTCATCATCTAACAACTACATCAATAACATTCTAATGGAGAAAATAATTGTAGGCTAAAATGTACCTCTGGAAAGTTAAAAATAAACTGCAAAGCGGAGGTGTGATTATAAAATAATTATCGCTTAATCTCATTAATTCATAATTTGGGGAAATTCTCACCCCACTTGCTAATTGGCAAGCAAAATTATTCCACTAAACTCTACCAAAGAAAAACGATATTTATTTCCAAGAAATAAAGAAGAAAAAATTTTTAAACTTCAAACTTTTATTAAAAAATTTAAATAAATAATAAAGTTAAAAATATAAAATTTTTTTATTTTTTATTTATGGTCTTTGCAAATTATTGTTAGAGCTTTCCGAGCACATTCTACAAAACGTGTCTAGAGAAATATGTGCTATATAGAAAATATTTTATATAAATGAAATGAAAATTTTATGTTTTTGTTGTTCGTAAATGTCATCACCGTGCTTTTTTTTTTTTTTTTTTTTTGTAAAATTTGAAGAAAAATAAAACAAACAATGATGTACAAGCATAAAATATTAATTTAATATTATGAAAATAACAAATTATAATTAAAAATAATATGGAAATATGTGGCATTGTCTCTCCCTTGAGTATCATTTATTAATCATCTCGTTTAACATAAAAATACATAAATTTATGATAAATTTGTTAGGTTTTTTTTATTTTTGTTTTATTATAAACAAGGATATTTAGGGATATTATGTCATTATCGTCATCATCATCAATTTTGAAAAAATATAACAATAATCATGTACATGGGTTTATGCGTTGGTAATAATGAGGAGGGTAACTTCGCAGGGTATGCTTAACATATAATTTTAAAACTTTGTCAAATGAACAAACAAAAAAAAAATATTTTTCATTGGCTGTAACAAAAAAAATATTTTTCACTGGCTAAGTAAGTCTGCCGGAAATTTGCTTTTCTTGTCAGATTAATTTATACTAACCGCCATGATTATTATGAATAAATGTATGGTAATTAAAGAGATTAAAAGTTCCAAAAGATTTTTTGAAAATTGTACGCACTATTTGTTCACAATTTTACTCACGTAATGTTCCTTTTCTCAATTAAAAGCATTTTAGTAAGAATAACAACATGTACTTTGTAATTTATTTGTAACACAGTATATTTATTTCATATAATTTTTATATTTCATTGTAATTATGTATTCTGAAATTGGACTGATTTTTTAGGAGTTGTCTTGTTGAATACTAAGCTTGACTCAGCTAGGATACCGTTAGCCGGCTTTAGTCTCTCGATATAAACATTTACATTCTTGCCTTTTACATCAAGAATGTAATGTTTCAACTAGTTCAGCTGGAGAGCATTTTAATTCATCATTTATTGTTGCTCGTATTCCCAGCAAGACGATAGAAAGCTCAGTGCTTCATTTTATTGTTTTCCCTCGAGCTATGAGCGAAGTTTTAAGTTGTCGGTGGATCGTTCGATTATACCATTTGCCTGTGGATGATAGGCAGTGGTACGAATCCTATGAGCACCTAGTAAACGCGTTAGTTCGGAAAAGAGCTTAAACTCAAATGGACTGCCTTGATCTGTCGTGATTTCAAGCGGTATTCCAAATCTTGAAACTTATTGTTCGACGAATGTCTTAGCAATAGTGGCAGCGGAGCTATCTTGAATAGGGTGTGCCTCAGGCCAACGAGTGAAACGATCGACACTACTAAGCACATAGGCAAAGCCTTCGGATGGTGGCAAAGGTTACTACATCCATGTGTATGTGCTCGAACCGTTGAGAATGAAGATTAAACTTACCGGGTTCAGGCTTTGTGTTAGTAAACTTTGCTCTTCTGGTAGCTTATACTTTTAGCCAAAAATACTTACTTGAAATTATTTTCCGTCATGCTCGAATACTTGGATGAGATAAATTATGTAGGACATCGAAAACTACACGTCTATAAGATGCAGGAACAAATAGGCGATTCGCGCCTGTTGGTGTTTCACAATAAATTTTAAATTCAGGAAGGATTGTGAGTTCCAATTTGAATTTGGAATTCTCAGGACGCGATGAATTATTCAATAATTGCGGTAATTCGTCGAGTCTACTGTAGAAACGTGATCGCTAGTTCGTGACAAAGTGTCAGCGACTACATTTTGCTTACCTTCTATGTGTTGAATGTCCGTCGTGAACTGAGCAATATAGTCGAAATGTCGAGTCTGCCGTGGACTCTTTTCGCTCAGAGAGACTATCGCTTTAATCAAAGGCTTATGATCCGTATAGACAGTAAACTGTCTACCTTCCAGGAAATAGCGGAAGTGTTTGATGGCTAAGTAAATAGCGAGAAGTTTTTTACCTCTGTTTCTGAAAGTTTTCTAGAGAAAAATTCCAAAGGTTGCCAATAATCAATATTTCATTGCAGTAGGACTACTCCTACAGCAGTATTAGATGCATCAGTAGAGATGTTATAGCATGTGTCGCTATTGGGATGGGCTAACAGAGTTGAGTTAGCAAGTGCTCGTTTAATTTTGGCGAATGTCTCGTTGCACTCGTCGGGCCAAGAAAAACATTTTTTGTTCTTGGGTATTTTATTTAATATTTCCAAATGAGCGTAAATTAGAGAAATCGATTTGGCTAGCCTTGGAATGAATCGATGGTAGTAATTGACCCTTCCGGCGAATCGCCGAATTTGTTGTATTGATGTTAGCGGAGGAAAATAGATTTAACTCGCCGTGGCGAGGGTGTTATGCCTTCTTGGGTAATTTGGTGGCTAAGGAATTCGAGAGCAGGAACACCGTAAACGCATTTTCAAATTTAGATATTTACTCCAAATTCGACGAGGCGCTCAAACAGTTGTTTGAGATGACACTTGTGTTCTTCCTCACTTTTGCTTGCCACAAGTATATCGTCAATGTAGACGAATACAAAATCAAATCCTTTGACCACTTCATTCATGAAGCGCTGATAGGTTTGCGCAGCGTTCCGAAGACCAAAGGGCATTCTAGTAAGCTCGAGCAACCCAAAAGGGGTGGTTATTACCGTTTTAAGCACGTCTTCGGGTGCAATTTGGATAAGATGATAATCCCTAACTAAATGAATTTTCGAAAAGACACTGCATACATTTAGGTGCATTGTAAAGTTTTGAATATGTAGGACCGGGTAACGATCCGGCGTGATTACGACATTTAGTTGACGGTAATCTCCACATGGGCGCCAATCGGCACTGTCCTTCTTCTTTACCATATGGAGAGGGGATGATTCGGCATACGCCCAATTGGACCATATGCTCGAACTCGGTAAGCGCAGTTTTGTGTTGAACTGGATCCAGCCTGCGTGGTTTTGAACAAGGAAGTCGACCTTCAGTATAGATGTAATGAACCACGTTGTATTTCGCTGGATTGTTGTAGTCTGGTGTTTCAACCAAAGAAGGAAGCATCTTCAAAAGTGAATTATATCCATTTGTAGCAGATGGATGGATTGGCGTAGGTGTTTTGACCTTTGCTGTCATTGCATTCACAGCAAGATTCGTCGTGGGATCCAAGAGGCGTCTTCCACGGAGGTCGACGAGGAGACCATATTTTGTCAAGAAGTCAGCACCGACAATCGGTCTGTCAACTGACGCTACCGTAAAAATATGTGAAAATTGTCGCCGTAAGCCAATGTTAACATTCAGTAATTTCGTCTCGTAATTCTGAATTGCTGAACCATTAGCTGCGGAGAAGACAGGTCTATTTTTGAAGCATTGTTTGATAAATATTTAACAGGAAGGACCGAAATGTCAGCACCCGTATCTACGAGAAACTGGAGTTTACTCTGCGTGCCATTTGGAAGTAAGCGGCGATTAATTCGTATCCGGTTACTAGCCGCACTCGCTATCGAATTTTTTTTTTGAGAGTTGTTTGAAGGTTCCGGTTTATTGCTGTGGAAGGTGCAAGGTTTGTAGCATTTGCTTGCGGCACTTCCAAATTTATGGTGAAAATAGCAGAAACCGTTGTCGTTGAAACGACGTCTGCTCCCGCTTCTTGGTCTCCATGGGCTTCTTGACTGATAGCCCGAAGTTGGTGAGCGGCTGCGACCCGTACTTAACCGTGACGACATTGATTCGTCATAAACAAGTCCTTCCCCGAGTTGTTTTATAGTTGCCACAGCTTCTGCTAATTCTTGGCCGCGGGAAGTTAATGGTTGTAAGGGAGGAATCGTCGACACACTGGGCGAGGTTATTTCATATATTTTATCAACTAGCGTAAGTAGTTCGCCTATGGGCTTATCCCCCTTAGCAATAAGTGCCACGTATATGACTTGCGGGAGTTTACAAACCGATAAAGTCTGCACCAGTTTGTCGTCGAACGCTTCACCCGCTGGCGTCTTCATTGAGAAATTTACCTCACTGGGTTTTCGATCACCCAATTCTGCCCTTTCTAATAATTTTTCGAGGCGTCGTTCTGTAGAAAGGGCGTGCCGAGCTGTTAGAGCGGATTTCAACTTCACATATTTTTCATTCTTCGGAGGATTAATGATCAACTCTATTACCGACTCGCAAATTTCTGTCGGTAGTGCAGAAACAATATGCGAATATTTTGTTGCATCCGCCGAAATATTAAAAATACTAAACTAAGCCTCGGCTTGTGCAAACCAAACCTCAACCCAATCCTCCAGACATAACACTGTAAAGGCTGATGTTATACAAACTTTATGATTTTTATAAAATTGAGTTTTGCTGAGAATCGTGGCACGAAATTTGAACTAAATTCTACCAGCGATATATATACCGAAGTCCAGCGATATATATACCGACACGAGCGGAAAACCCCATCACACACTTTTATTTACTTCACAATTTGAAGTATACGAACATTAAAATCCATCCCGGACTTTTTACACGAACGTATAAACCAATCCCATGTATTTTATACCTCATGAATTTTGTCGCGTGGTTAAAAATGGACAAAAAAAAAAATTAAAAATCGTTCTTGTTGGCTCTGGAAATTTGTTACATCATTTTATTTTTATTGGTTGTTTTAGAACTTTCTATGGTAATATTATATTTATTGATATATCGAAAATCGTAAGAGAGGTAGCCAATAGGGGAAGCAATACATTTATTGATAAAGCAAAAAATTCTAATAAGTAAACTGCGTTCAGGACTCACGCAGATGCCTCACATATTTGGAAAGCCCGATCCAACTTCTTACAATATATAGAGTAACTATCGAAAAAATTCTGAGATTTGGTTTTGTATCACAGTACTCCAAGAAAATTGTTGACGATTTTGTTAATTAAAAAAAAAATTATCAACCGAGTCCAACTCTTTTTTATCTAATAAGATATAGTTATTTATTTAGAAATCATGATTCTTTCATGATGTTTGCGTCATATCACTTTGTTAACGATTTTGTTAATATAAAAAAAACGCAAAATTGTTAACCGAGCCCAACAGTTTTATCTGATGAAATATATCCTGATTCAACCCCTTTTAAAACTTAGTTCAAAATTTTAATGGTAAATCTGGAAAAATTTAAGAAAGTTTCCAGCGGAACGTAAAAATGATTGTATAAAACCAGCATCTATATAGTGTGAGGGTATGGATTGCATTGATGTGACTTATTATTAGTTAACGCAGGAATACAAATTCAGTGCAAGTTTAATTTGGGAAATCTAAGAAAATTTGATTTTCCAAAAATTATTAGAAACTTTGTGTAAAATCAGCTTCTATATGGTGTTCATGTCTGGAGATATATTGCTTTGATGTGATGTCTCAATAGCTATTGCAGCAAAAAAAAATCAGTTCTAATTTCTAGTGGGGAATCTGCCTAAAATCAGCCCATGGAGTGTTATTCCTTGAGATGGAATGTCTAATGTTGTTTCTATAGAATTTTGGAACATAGAATTTTTCCAAATTTCCCACGGGAATATTTCTCCTACGATAGCTATTGACAAGTCACATTAATACAATCGGTCTCCAGACATAACACTTATCTGATGTTACATTATAATTTTTTATTTTTTGCTGTCAATTTTATCAAATTTTAACAGATTTCCCAAGGAAAACTCGAACTGAATTTTTTCCTGGGATAGCCATGCTAGCTTTAGAACAAATAAGATTAACATGATATATTTTTATTATAATTGAATAAATAACCCAACCAAAGCCTTTCTCAAAAGCATGTAAATCCATGGATCACGATTAATTAAGTCTGTGGAGTTAAAACACAACATGGAACTGTAATTTGATTTAATTTGATCGATTGCGATTTAAATCCGGTTCATAGATCAAGAAGTTTTGGTGCTACTCAGTCATCCCTGTCGGTTGTGGGAAATGTCCTTACTATTTGCTTTATGATTTTAGCGGTTAAAATCATCGAAAAAGACAACCTCGAATGATCAGAGAATCCAATAAACCTATTACTAACGAAATATTAGACGATTTTAAGAACACTTTTTAATTGAAATCGGCATTAAAATTGATACTATTTTAATTTTTGTACATTTCCAGTTGTATTAGATCCTCATCAACATAAAAATCTGGCATTAAAATTTGCGATGCTAATGGAAATGAGATATCATGCTGTTGTAACGTACGAGTAGGCGAATACACCCAGAAAAATATGTAAACATGAATTATACTTAACATTGGAATAAAAACTCCAAAATATAATTAAGTATTAATCATTCATTTTAAGCATGTATTATGCAAAATTTTAAAAATTATTCAAAAGTTTGTATAATTTGTTCCTCTGTAAGTACAACTCATTCATTAAAAAGTATTCCTTATTAATCATGAACAATGATTATCATGAATAACCCAACATGTAAGTAAAAAAAATTACAGTTATAAATCTATGTACTGATATTCATGTTCTATCTCATATAATGTACAAATTAACCATTTTAGGAATAATTTTTACTTTTTCTATAACTTAATAATGCATATTGTTGTGTTGTCCTTTTTTAATATATAAAATTATATTATAATAAAATATATAGCTATACTCTTCTCTTCTAATAAAACTGTAAATATCACATTAAATTATTATTCTACTGAAAACATAAAGACAAAGTCCTCATTGTGGTTAGTGCGAATAGTGGATTACACGTGCCATTAAAATATCTAATATAAAATATATAATTTTATATGGTACATGTAAAATAAATGTATTAAAATAGTGTGTGATTTGTGAACGTGAAGTGAATTTTCTTAAAAAATAATATATCAAGCCGCCAGCAAAACTCAATCATCTATATATTTGGAATTTTATTCGAAATTTTTTTGAACGGTAGGTAGGTAATTAAATTTTAAATTTTTTGTGTATGCGCGTTTAATTTTTATGCATATGGGGTGGATTTCTGTCGTGGATTTTTTCTAGAACATGATGATTTCACAAGAAATCAATCTAAATTTTAGTAAATTTTTAATTTAATTTAGCTAATTCAAGTTTAGTGTTTGTAAAAAAGAAATTATAATAATTTAACCATTTTTCAAGAATAGTCCATTTGATTTTCTTTTGAAAACAGATTACTGTGGTGCGTCTTATAAGAATTCTGATCGAGTATCCCGATGTGTATATGGTAATTAATATGTGTGCAAATCAAATTTATAGATGCAGTATACGTTATATTCACTATTTTATGATAAAAAATTATTATGTAGACTAGTTTCAATATATTTGGCGAGGATCCTTATTGAGATGAAAAAAACCCATAGTTTCTTACTTAGAAACTCCGTAAAGCATGGATAATTTGTGTGATCACTAAGCATAATTTGTGTGATCAATAATTTTATAATTTACTATTATATTGAAATATTTTGCAACATATAAACTGTTTTAAAAAAATTGTTATTATTGTATTTCAAATAGATGGCTGCAACTAACGGTATCGAATCAGATATTTCAATCGAAGATGCAAATGATTACGATTTTATAATTATAGATGGTGATGACCAGCTGTTTATATTATTAAAGGAGTGGTCAATGGAGTCACTTTTACCCAACTTAAAAAGTACATGAGTTGCATGTTTTTAAAATATTTATTTATTCAATTTATAATTGTTTTTCTAAATTCTTATATTAAGGTAAAAACATCGATATCGAGAGCCTTAAATATTTAACAGAGGTAGAATTGACTGCAATCTTCCAAAATGATTTAGGGAATCAAGCCCGCTTTCGCTCTAAACTTATAGAATGGAAGAAGAAAAACGTATTAAATTCTAAATAATTTTCAATTATTTTATTAACAATCGCTAATTTTATTGTAGAATTTTTCCTATTGCTCAACATTAAGTGACGACACGTTGTCAAATTCTAGTAGTAGTCAATCTTTATTAGAAAAATTCGCAGTATCGACGGAAAGACATTCTACTCAAACAACTATATCAGCAAGCAACACATTGCAACATTCTTTCGATTTTTTTGTATAAGCAAACAGTTTTTTATTTTATATTCAAATTATACATGTTTTGTTATTTTAATTGATAGGATTTGACTAATTTCTTTAATACCTCTACTGGTTCCAAAATTATGTCCATGTATAATGAAAAAGTTCCACCTCAGTTTGTTCCGGAAATGCGCGAACTATTTTGCACATACATTGTCCGGTATTTCGTAGAAAAAAACAAATGTATGACAATAAAAGATTTTCAATATATTACGAGCCAAATTATTGAACGTTTTCCAGAAGAAAATGCTGTAAGTATGATAGTTAAAATTGTTAAATTTTATTATTTCTTCCAATTACATACATACACATATAACTGGTTTTCTTAAGCATAATATAAAATTGAAATAAATACAATTTTTTCTGATTATACTATTTTTAAATATTACAGGATTATTATTTCAAAGTATCGAAGTACCCTACTGGGAAATTATACAATAAATACAGGGTTATTTCGAAAAACTTAAGAAAAGTAGGGTACTTTACGGACAGCAAAAGGAGACGAGCAAGTGGTTTCGGAACAGAAACATCGGATCTGGAACAAACAGGTAATGTACATACTTATACAAATTTATGTATATATATACATATATATATATATATATATATATATATATATATATATATATATATATATATATATATATATATATATATATGTATATATTCATTAAATCATTAACATTCATTAAATCATTAACATCATTACATATATGCATATGCATATGTAAATCTTACATATGCATATGCATATATGTATATATATATATATATATATATATATATATATATATATATATATATATATATATATATATATATATATATATATATATATATATATATATATATATATTTATATATATATATATGTATATATATATATATATATATATATATATATATATATATATATATTTATATATATATATTTATATATATATATTTATATATATATATATATAAATATATATATATATATATATTCATTAACATTACTTTCATTAATCTTACATATGCATTATATTTTATTTAGATACTGAGGATTTCTGTGATGACAGTAACAAGAATTGGTTAAAAGTTCACAATTCACCGTGGGATGTTGTAGAATCCAAATGGAAGGAAACTTCGATTGTACGAGCTAAAGACGTCAACAAAAGTAAAGACACAACAGCTTTAATTACGGAGTGGCCTTTATACAAAAATACTAATGGATTTCGACTTGTATGTTTCGTAAAAAACAGATAAAATTTTGTATTTTCGTACTCTAACACTTTAATTTTCTTTAAAGATTGAAATAGACTTTGAGCATTTGTATCCAGAACATCAAGTTAAATTATTTAAAAAATGGGATTATTTTAAAATAAAAGTTTTGGAAATTTTTAAAAAACAGTTGAAAGATAAGGCCGCCTTACACCTATTTCAAAATATATCGAATAACGAAGGTATGGTAAACAAAAAAATCATTCCTTAATCATTTGATCGTATTCGTTTTTTTTGTTTGATTTTTAGATATACGTAACATACAACTGTGTAAATTAATGCACTACATCCTTAAACCATCCGGTAAAATAAAAAACAACACTGGATTTTGGAAGTTTACCATTAATGATTCAATAGAGTCATTTATTATCGAGGTTCAAGATTCATCTCAAATTCAAGACAAGGTCCAAAGTTTAAAGGAGTTATGCATATCCAGAAACCTAAAACTACAACCATTTATAATATTTGAAAGTAACATTCCTAAATTTTACGTTGTATATGACGATATTTATTACAGTTTTAACAGTTTCTTAGCATCTTTAGACGTATGTTTTAAAATATTTTTTGTTTTAAAATTATCATATCCAAAACCATCACAGAAGTTTTGGTTATTTTTACAAAAATATTTTTTTAATATTTCTACTCAATTTGATAATTTAACATCAGATTTAATCGACACCATATCAGAAATTGATAAGTAAAAAATCAAATATTATATTCATCTAATTTCTATACGCAAGATTTAATAAATTTTGTTTATATAATGTTTTATTACGTTTTTCTTAATATTTTTTTAAACTATTTGGACTTTTAATTTTAATTTTATTTTTAAACTAATTAATGAATAAAATTTGATATAATCTAATAAATCAACGTAATGAATATGTTTGGCTGTTTTATGTGCTGTACCACTTTTGATAATATTGATCATTTACTGAAACATTTTACTTATATTCATTTATTAACGCCATCTACAGTTTTAAAGTGTTGTCAAGAGAATTGTAATCAATTGTTTACAAACCGTAATTCTTTTAAGAGACACCTACAAAGTAAGCACTTAAACAATTCAAGTATTACTACTATTTTAAGTAGAGAAAATTCAAACCTCTCAACTCCTATTTTTGATAACTTAAGTAATTCTAGTAATATTTCACCATCTATATTGAAACAAACCTCTTTAAAATTCGATATTGATAACGTACGTAAGATATTAAATGATCAAGCATTGAAATTTGTTTTAAAGTTATATTCAAAAACTAATATGACCACAGTTTTAATTGATGAAATTTTAAAATATTTTAGAAATGACATTTTAGTATTCTTAGTCGACATCTTAAAGGAAATTATTGTAAATATTGATTCAAGTGAACAAAAAGATTTTAATAATTTTATAGATGTAATTTCAAAAATATTTGATAAAGTAAAAACTGAATTTTTGCTAAATAAAGAATTAAAAGATCAAATTGGTTTTCAAAATTCAGAAAAACATATAATTAATAATGAAATTCGACAGGTTTTTAAATCAGGTCAGTCATTATTAAAAAATGTCAATTACGATTGTGTGCTTTCACCAATTATATATCAAATAAAAAGCTTTTTTGAAAAACCAGGTGTCCTTAGTGAAACTTTAACTAACACAAACAGTTTGCTTAATTCAAAAAATAGACTTGAAAATTTTGTCCAAGGGAAATTATGGCGAGAAAAATTGAATTTTTTTTCTTTTGATGAAACAATTTTACCGTACATTTTGTACTACGACGATTTCGAGACAGGAAATGCCTTAGGCAGTCATGCTGGTTGCCAATCAATAGCTGGGTTTTACATATATTTCCCCACACTACCAGCCAACAATCTAAAATTGAATAATATTTTTGTAGCACAGTTAATGAAAACTAGCTATTTAAAAAAATTCGGTAGTAATCAATCGCTAGTATATTTAATTGATTGCTTAAAAGTTATCGAAAGAGATGGTATATTAATAAATACAGAACAGAAAACAGTACGTGTTAAGTTTGTTTTAGGTCTAATAATAGGAGATAATTTAGCATTGAACTCTATCATGGGATATAGTACGTCATTTTCGCAAAGTTTTTATTGTAGACTTTGTAAAGATGAAAAA
Organism: Tipula vernalis; assembly: GCA_958295665.1. Taxonomy (NCBI): domain Eukaryota; kingdom Metazoa; phylum Arthropoda; class Insecta; order Diptera; family Tipulidae; genus Tipula; species Tipula vernalis. The sequence goes on along the minus strand of OY282559.1, from coordinate 67,854,988 downwards.
TCAAACCATGAACATTCAATTATTGAAAATATCGAAATGTTGCGTAATGAGTCCGATCATATAAAAGATATCCAAAAAAAACGATTTTAAATCAACTGGTGTTAAATTTGACTCAATATTTAATCAACTTAAAACATTTCACGTCACTAAAAATTTATATTGCGATATTATGCATGATGTTCTTGAAGGTATTATTAAATTTGGACTAGCACTAGCCTTAAAGCATTTTATTTACGAAAAAAAATATTTTACCTTAGAATATCTTAATGGTAAATTTAAATCTTTTAATTATGGAGAGATAGAAGTTCAAAATAGGCCTAATATTATCAAAGATGATCACATAAAATATGAAAACTTGCATATGTCTGCAAGAGAAAGTTACTGTTTCTTAAGATATTTTCCTGTTTTTGTTGGAAGTAAAATACCTAAAACTGGCTTGTGTTGGAAATATGTACTTTGCCTATATGAGCTTGTTGAATTATTATTACAAGATTCATTTACTAAAGCTGAAATAAAATCTTTACAGGATATGATAAAAAAACATCATACCAAATATATGAATTGTTTTAAAGTTAATTTAAAACCTAAACACCATTTTATATTGCACTATCCTCGGTTAATTGAATATTCCGGCCCATTAAAACTAATAAGTTGTATGCGAATGGAGAGCAAAAACAAACAAGTCAAGGAATATTCGAAAGTTTGTAATTCTCGAATAAATTTACCTTTATCTCTCAGTAAAAAGTGCTCTTACAATTTCGCTTTTGATTTAATGAACAACCACCCATTCAAAAATAATATTGAAATATTAAAAACTAAAACTTTGAAAACAAGTAACAGTCTTAATAATGCATATTATAGTAATTTAAACATGAAACCATTTTTAAAAAATAATGCTCTTGACTTAATTTTAGCAGTTCGTTATAAAGGAACTTTATTTAAAAAGGGTTTTCATTTATATGAATTAGAAAAATTATATTTAATTCAGGATATGCTACTTTCTAGTAGCCAACTGATCCTTATTCTGATAGAAATAGAAATATTATGTTATGATTCGAATTTAAAAGTATATAAAACAGGCAAAATTAAGGGTGAATATTTTTTAAAAAATATTGAGTCACTTAAAAGCAAAAAACCATTTGAATTACATATTCTTAATGATGGAAATAATTTTTTTTTACCAAGAATATTTTAGTCTTAAAATTTAAATTTAACTTTTAAATATAATTTTACTTTATTTTAGAATGAATTGTTATTATTATTATAATTAAATATTTTTATTATTAAATATGTTCAAATTTAAAAATTATATTATATATATATATATATATATATATATATATATATATATATGTATATATATATATATATATATATATATATATATATATATATATATATATATATATATATATATATATATATATACAAATGTACGTTTAAGTATACATATGTATGTATATAATATACTTATAATAAGGAAGAATTTGTGCTTAAATAAATACATAATTTATTCTTACAGAAATAAATAATAAATGACTTTTAATGTATAATGTCTCATTTTTCCAAGGAATAAACCATTCCCTATTAGTCAGTCCTTACCAATTATTAATCATAGTTTTACTATTAACATGGATAAAATATTCCCATGGAATTAGATTAACCATTCCCTTTATGAATCAAATATACTTAATTTTTTTTAACTTGTACAATCTTTGGAGTAACAAATACTTTACTCTACACATATCATTCCTTAATGTAACAAATATCATTCTAAGCTATAGATAATTTATCTTATAGATATACACTAACTATGCATACATAAAAGACATTTTTGAGGTATTGGGAGTTCCTTAACTATGAATATATTATGTTTAAAAAAAATTGCATACATCATTCCTTAAAACCGATTTTTATTCCTAAGTCAAGCACGGTTGAAAATAGAACATAATTTTGGGATAGATTCTAACCTCATATGAATATTTTATACAATCTATTCTCTGGGTGTAAGAAGCACTTTTGGATACATAGGTTACTGTGCATAATTTGACACATTTTACATTATATGATGGATTCGCTGTAAATCCTGCTAAGTCGATTAGAATATGCTTGTGCATCTTGGAAATATCGGCTGTGAAGACTACGATGTGTTTCCTGAATCCTTCTTTCAAGGACCTTTAAATACTAAAACATTTAAGGACAATTTTGTGTGACTTTTAGATCTTTATCTTAGAATATCTTTAAGTATAAAATAGTATAGTAAGTAATACATTTTATAATATGTAGAAAGTAGTAGTGATATTTGTATCTTGAACTACTGTCATTTGTTCTAAAGACATATACCCTTTCAAGTCTGTTAATCGAAAGATGTTTGTGAGTTTTCAGGTAATGGTTCTTTAACATTTTTTTAATCTAATCAACAGTTTGCTTCAATGAAAACTGTAGCTCCAAAACTCGTTTAATTTTGTTATAAGGCATTTCCGTGGTGCAGAATGCGGTGGGTGTACATTCTTGGACTGTATAAGAAAATATTACTCTTCCAATTATTAGATAATCAAAAACGCTTTAATGAAATCGTGTAAAGTTTCTCTAAACTATTATAGATAGAGCGGTTGTGAATAATTGATGATAAATTTATGCACCAAATAAAATATAAAAATTAGGGCATTGACTAAAGCGGCATCAATTAAAATCTATTCTATTTTTTTAAGATAAAGTTTGACTTTTTTCATATCTTTCAAATTGCACATTTTATCGTGTTGATAGTTTATTAAACCATATTTGATTCGGTCTACTTATATAGAATTTTCGATGAGCTGTCAAATTCTCGTAATGACCAATAAAGTCCTGTTTTTACATAACAAATTTCGTTCAAGTAAGCCTTGTGGATAAGAATCGCACTCTCTTAGCGATCACATAAAATTTTCCGGGCCGCCTTAAAATTAGCTAAAGTTACGTGGTAATGTTCATTTAAGCAAAATGCTCTACCAGACAGCATATGGGAAATTCAAATAAATGAATTTGATGTGAGGAATTTTCTATAGAAGGAATACTTTGTTCTAGGGCTAAGCCAAATATCGATGTTTGACATTGAAACTTACATCGAACGGTCAAACATTGGGGTAGAAAAGACTTCGGAATAAATCATCGACACATCGATGTATCGAAATACAATAGTTCATAGTTTTATAATCTAAATTCTAAATACAAACGCTTATTTTTATATCAATCAATTCATATATTTATTTCAAATTCAAACTAAGGAATTCCAAAACTAAGTTTATAAATCCCAGAATGTTTTGTCGATAGATTGTAAAAATTATAATTTTGAAAGCCGTTTGCCTTTCAGTTGATTTCTTGGTTTAGTCATTGTTTGGCCAGCTTTCGAAAACAAACGCTCTTGGTATGGAAGTTGCAACAATTGCTAAATACTTTATAGCAACATTGTTTAAGGTTTGATATATTGCTGACGTACTATCCCACCATATTAATGGATTTGTAGCTAGCGAAACAACCGGGATATTTAAAAATAAATTAAGCTCAGCAGATAAATTATTGTTGTTGCCCTCAACTAATGTCCGCGTATTTTGACGCACTAAATTTATATGATTTTCCCATAAAGAATATGATCAGGTGTTGGACTGTTGTAGCTATAAAGATGTGTCTGTGTTAGTTACATATAAATTAAAATAACAAATGTTTTTACTTGATCTAGATCCTGAGCAGTATTCTCTTGTAACTTTCCCCTTCAATTTCCCTTGTAGCTGCCTCAAACGGATGTAATAACATTTTTATTTCTTTAAGCTGATGAAGTTCCTTAGCGGAAATCATAAATGGTGCTGATGGATAACGCTATAATATTTGGTTTATTACATCTATTAGTTCTAAAAACCTTGCAATCATATGGAATACCGAATTCCAACGTGTAGTCACCTCTAATAAGGGTTTTAGTACAGCTCGATGATTGGCTTTTACAAAGTTCATCACTAGCATTAACGCTGTACTTAAACCATGTTACAATATCTTTAATTTTTTTTAATAAAGGGCCGAGAACTTCAACAGACTTAATAGAGTCTTGCACAAATAAATTAATCTGATGCGTTAAACAATAAAGGTGTTTGTTTGAATCAAACCTAGTTTCCAAAGCTTTGGTTATATTTTTAGCACCATCATTAACTATCGCAGTTACAATATTATCATTTACAGACCAAACTTCAAAAATTTTATTAAGTTCATCAATTATATTTATTGATGTATGTATGTATGTTTTTCTTTTATTTCGAATACTCCTAGCGTTACACCTTTTATCTAGGAGTTTTATTCGGAATGCATTGTTACTCCTAAAAAACTTCTTGTTTGCACCGTGTTAGTCTACATGTCCGTTGTTAAACAATAGCTACGCAATTCTCGAATCGTTTTTTTAAACACGTTAGAAATCCCCTCGTATTTTTTGTCCAGTAAATTCGTAATTGTAGGACTCGATAGAATTTTGTATCGCCCGCCTGATAATACTTTTATTAAATTTCTTAAACCGTGGTTATCTACAATCGATATAAGTTGGTAATCTTGACGTATCATATATAAGTCCCAGGAGCACCGAGCTACGCTCGTTCCGAATTACATTAGCGTTTGTTACACGTTCATGTCACTAAGCTTAACCTCATTCAATTGAGCAATATGTTAGTTCCATTTAGACTGTCGATTTTCCAGAAAAATTTCCGACACTCATGTTTGAATCCCATTCTATACTAAACAAATCCCATTCTATACAATTCATCCCAATTGAAAGGAAATGGTTTAATTCTATTGAAACTAGAATAATATTCATATTCCCATTTTACAATCCCATTTTCATGGTACATACCGAGTTCTATCGAAATCGGTTGAGAAATGGCTTTGGTCCATTGGAATTGGCCATTTTACAGAACCTATACGATCCATATTTGGAACTAATTTATGATCTCTATATAATTCTCAAAAATCACAATTGAACAAATAAAAAAAACAAAACACAATGCAATATCAATAGCAATAACAACAATTAGATTTCCTTTGTTAGAAAATAAAATAAAAATGAAACCCGAACCTCTCCAGAAAGCCTACTAAAATATTTTTCCAAGAAATCAAAACCCATTACAATTGCTTCCTTTCACTAGAAAATTTCCATCTAACCAATTACTATTAACAAATGAAAATAATAAAAATATGAATTCCCATAGGAGGATCCTCTTAAACGAATTTTACTGAAATAAAACCACCCCAACCAACATTAATAAAAATCAAATAACCGTTTCAGAAACCGGTAGTAAGTTAAAAAGTAAGATAAAACCAAGCAAACAGGGGCTCACCGGACGAGAACTTCCTTAACGTTTTTTTTAAGAATCAATACCCGGTGTTATCGCGTTTTGGCACTCGAAAACTCTCTTTCACCAATTAAGATCAATAAAAAAATATTCAAAAAAACGAACCCCAGGCCTATTAGAGGACCCACTTAACGACATTTCCCGAAATCAAAGTCCACTGCAAATGTTTCCTAACACTAGAAAATCCCTGCTCACCAATTATTACAAAAATCGTTGAACTTAAAAAATGGACCTCGACCATCCGGAGGACCCTCTAAACATATATTTCCCGACATCAACACCCATTGCAGACCTTTCAAAACCCTATTTGACTTCAATCAATACCCATGGCGATCGCTTCCTGCCGCTCGAATATCTCTCATTACCAAATGTTTACCAAAATTGTTAAAATGAAAAAAGGAACCCGGATACCACTGAAAGACCCTAAGCTAATTTTTTTAAACCAAGACCCATTGCAATCTCTGTCTGGCACCCACCCGCTCACAAATTTTTACCAAAAATGTAAAAATTAAAAAAAAGAAGCCCGGGCTCAATTGGAGAACCCCCTAAACGAATTTTCCAAAAATTTATACCCATCACAATCGCTTCGTGGCACTCGAAAACCCTCTTTACCAACTTTTAACAAAATAGTTAAAATTTAAAAAACCCAAGTTCCAATGGATGACACTCTGGACTGGTAAACATACTTACCAATTTTCAACAAAATCATTAAAACTATAAAAATGGAGTCTGAATTTTCCTGAAATCAAGACCAATGGGGATCACCTTATACCACTTAAAAACACTTCTTACCAATATTTACCAACATCGTGAAAATTACAAAGGAGCCCGAGTTCCACTGAAGAACCCCCTAAACTATTTTTTTCGAAATCCAGACCGGTCACAATTGATTCTTGGCACACGAAAACGCCAGCTTACCAATTTTTACCTAAATCGTAAAAATTAAAAAAAGGCCTGGGCACAAATGGAGAACACCTTCTAAATTATCAAGACCCGTCGCAATCGCTTCCTGGCACCCGAAAACCCCCGCTCACTAATTTTTTAGCAAATTCGCCAAAATTAACAAAAAAGCACCCGGGCCCACTGGAGAACCCCCTAGACAAATTTTCCCGAAATCAACACCCAGCGCAATCGCTTTCTAGCACCCGAAAACCCCTTACCAATTTTTAACAAAATCGGTAAAATAAAAAAAGGCCCTGAGCAATACTAGAGGACCCTCTAAACGAATTATATACGAATCCTGTAATCAAGACTAGTCGCAATCACTTCCTAGCCCTCAAAAACCGGTTTTGAAATCGTTGCACAAACAAACAAACAGACAAACTATTTTATGCCGTTTAATAATAGTAGATACATAGATAGATAGATAGATAATAAAAGTGTTTTATTCTTTTTAGCTCTTTATTTTAATATTTTTTATATTTACCCGAGTAACCAGATGTCACAAAAAATCATCAAATATTTCACAAATTTCTGTGAATTGTCGACCAAAATGTGTGCTTATATGAATATTTTACCAGTCGCCACTCAATATGATAATATAGATAGCAAATAATTTATTACCAAACGGGCAAACAAATTGTGATATAAGTTCCGAACTCCTCGATATATGAGCTGGAATGGGTTTCAGTATGGAAATTCTAAGCGTAGCAACTGATGTTCCGGCTAAAAATAAACGTTTCAAAGAGGTTAAAAAAATCAAGCCGCTATTAAGACAAAATTCATAATATAAAAATTTCGTATAAAACTCGATGAGATACTACTATGCCTCAATTTTCTAACTGTTTCCAATTAACCGTTCCTGCACGTCCTGGTGCAATCTTAACGAAGAAATGACGTTCCAAGCATCTGATTTTGTATTAAAATAAAAAACTAGTGTTTTTTAAATAAACAACAGTAGTTGTATAAATAAATTTTTTATTTGTATTATTTTTCACAAATGATTTTGTACTATTATCATGACCGCTAGCCCGCTACAGATATTTTCGAGTCGAGGTGCATTATCTCTATTAGCACATTTCCTTCCGATAGTATATACCGAGAGTGCTAAGATAATTATTGGTGATTCAGAATAGGAAAAATCAAAAGGGAAGTTCAATAATCGGGGAATTGGTTAAAGTTGAACCAAATTATGATTTATACGAGGACGTTGATGGTACCTTGATGGAAATATCGGATAAAATATCAAATATTGTTTCAGTACCACCGCATTCTTTAGCCACAATTGGATAATTCTTGAAACTGCCTGCATATTCAGATGTGCTATTGCGCGCTAAAATAAAAGCACAATGCTTACTACTCTTACCTTGTTTACCGGAGATGGTGGAGGAATAAAATTTATAGTCTGTCGCTAGCTTCATCACTCCTAACGCTACCACCATTTGAAGTATTACGACAATTATTTTATTTGCTCTACTAAACCACCGATGACGCTTGAAACCAAAAAGCATCCACCAGTCAACGGTGTTTTAATAAAACTTATTTTTATAGTTGCGTGAAAAACGGTTTAGTAAAAAAGTGAAAGTACCACCCAACGTATCCTATGGGGTAGTCATTGTCCAAACATTTATACTGTTGACAATGGTCACTTGAAAAGAAAAAACTAAAATAATTTTCAAAACTTAAACTATTTTTATTAACCAATTTATTGTATCATCATGTCGTGTTGCTGTTTCAGCCAACGCTAACATGGCTAAAGCGGTATTACTTCGTACATTTCGGTGTTCATCAATTAAACCATTTATTATCACTTCGATCAATAGCTTGATAATACAAGATGAAATCGCGTTTATTCGAACAGCGATTTGTTGTACGATTTTTATGCCAGTATAACGATCTTGCCATTTGGTACTCTGGCAGACCACCTTGAGGAACGATAATAATGTTGGAATGCCAAAAACAATTGCGACCACCACAAAAGCATGTGCAATGGTATTTCGTATATACGCCTCTATATTATCGATATCGGGACACATTGCAGAAATCATTGCTGTTATACCGGTCGAATTTACTATTTTTGAGATTATCTCGTAATCTTTATATTCCTTAAGTTCAGGGTCATAAATAGTTTCTATAATTTTTAATAACACAATATCTAACAGATATTTATCATAATTTTGTGCATCCACAAGCGAAGGATTAGTATCGCATTTTATTTGAGGAGTTACATCCCATCGATTATGCCGCGTTGGTTTTAATACTCGTACCTTATTTTGATTTAAGAACGATTTTTTATGTGATATTTTATTTTTATATATTTATTCTATTCCACTCATTTTCGTGATTTTTTGGTCAAGAAAATCACTGGAATAATTAAATCCTACAATTGAAAATTGAATCCAATATTTCCAGAAAATTATTTCAATATCGATTTCATATAAATTTTCAAGATTCTCGCTCGAATTAATGATCCTTCACCTAAATACATATATATATGTAGTTTCCCAAATTATACCTACGTTTACTGATATACATACATTTACCGTAACTTAAATGTAAATATAGTTTTTGTAGTTAATTCTTGATTTTTGGAACGTAAATGTCATAATTGTGCCTTTGCAACACAAATAATTTACTATAATAGCCTAAATGTAGCTTACAACTTTTACATTCATCTTTTATTATTATTCAATCATACATGCCATATAAATTTGAAAAAAAAACGAAAAAAAAATGTATCTCAAGAATGTAATTTTCGAGGTTCGAACTACGATCTAAAATTTTAAAATCCACAACGCTAACACCTAGACTACTGCGGCATGGGAATTTGCCGAAAAATTACTTGGTTTTATAAAAAGTTTTGAGCATTCTACTAAATTATATAATATGTAGATAGATTTACACAATGTGACGTATCAACATAGAGAAATATAAAATTTGTCAGATCTTTCTGTAATTTGGTATACAGATGAAGAAAAATATTCTAAGAATAATTTCCTTTTACATCATATCGGAAAAATCACGGAAATGCGAGAAAATCGCGAATTTCCACTCGGAAAATTCGTCGGGAAAAGACTAAAAAAAATATGCTGATCATCCAACATTAATTTAAATTTTTTTTTTTTTGTCGTGATTTTTGAAAAATGGACATCCATGAAAAAAAAATCATAAAAAAAAAATTAAATACATCATTCCCAACTCCGTATGCTGCTAACTACGCAGGGCAGCTGTACTATTTAAAAAAATCATCAAACATTCTTTTCTATAAAAAAAAATACACAATACATATCGCTCATTTGCTGCAACAATGACACAATTTAAAAATAACAAATGTTATAATTTGAGAGACATTTCCGTTTGTCTTGTAGTGAGCTTTATAGCTTTAGGTGTGTCGTTATATCAGTTTTAACTATATTAAAAAGCCGATATTTCTCTATAAATAAGTCAAAAACGACCGATTTTGAGTTATGCCATTGTGGTAGCAAATGAGCGATATACAATTGACCATTTTAGAGATGGCGCTGTAAAATTTGGATAATTTTTCCAGATTTGAAGGCTTTACAGAGTTTTCCCAGACTTGAGACCAGACTCAATCGCATTTTCATGCAAAAAGACATCATATAGCCATTTTACGTCAACGAAATCGGTCTCAAAGTAGTTTTTCGTGCGGACATATATACATACCCGCAATTATTGCTCGTTTAATAATATAGAGTCCCAGGAGCACCGAGCTACGCTCGTTCCGAATTACATTAGCGTTTGTTACACGTTCATGTCACTGAGTTTCACCTCATTCAATTGAGCAATATGTTAGTTCCATTTAGACTGTCGATTTTCCAGAAAAATTTCCGACACTCATGTTTGAATCCCATTCTATACTAAACAAATCCCATTCTATACAATTCATCCCAATTGAAAGGAAATGGTTTAATTCTATTGAAACTAGAATAATATTCATATTCCCATTTTACAATCCCATTTTCATGGTACATACCGAGTTCTATCGAAATCAGTTAAGAAATGGCTTTGGTCCATTGGAATTGGCCATTTTACAGAACCTATACGATCCATATTTGGAACTAATTTATGATCTCTATATAATTCTCAAAAATCACAATTGAACAAATAAAAAAAACAAAACACAATGCAATATCAATAGCAATAACAACAATTAGATTTCCTTTGTTAGAAAATAAAATAAAAATAAAACCCGAACCTCTCCAGAAAGCCTACTAAAATATTTTTCCAAGAAATCAAAACCCATTACAATTGCTTCCTTTAAAGTGCATTAAAGTCATGTATATTGGGCTAAAGGGCTTACTGGTTTTGTTACCGGATCCACCCAATAATCATGGAACGTTGAACAGGCGCTGCTACAACCAAAAACCGAAGAAGAACATGTTACAATACTATATGTCAGAATATTCTTTTAAATTGTGTGTCGTGTAAGTTTTATTATTTTAAGTTATTTATTCCATATTCTAATTAGTTTTCGTTTTAGCTTATATGAATATTTTACCGGCCGCCACTCAATCTGATAATATAGGTAGCAAGTAATTTATTATCAAGCGGGCAAACAAATCGTGATCTAAGTTCCGAACTCCTCGATATATGAGTTGGAAAGGGTTTCGGCATGGAATTTCTAAGCGTAGCAGCTGATGCTGTTGTTAAAAATAAACGTTTCAAAGAGGTTAACAAATCAAGCCGCTATAAAGACTAAAGCCATAATATCAAAATTTCGTATGAAACACGATGAGATACATACATACTATGCCACAATTTTCTGACTGTTTACTACAACCGTTCCTGCACGTACTGGTGCAAACCTAACGAAAAAATGACGTTCCAGGCATCTGATTTTGTACCATTATCACCGCCACTATAGATATATCTAGTCGAGATGTATTATCTCTATTAGCGCATTTCCTTCCGATAGTATATACCGAGAGTGCTAAGATAATTATTGATAATTCAGAATAGGAAAGATCTAAAGGGAAGTTTGTTGGCTAAAATTGACTAAAAAAGTTGAACCAAATTATGAAAGATACGAGGACGTGAATGATACCTTGACAGAAACATCGGATAAAATATCAAATATTTCTTCAGTACCACCACATTCTTTAGCCACATTTTGATTATTCGTGAGACTGTCTGCATATTTAGATGTGCTATTGCGCGCTAAAATAAAAGCACAATGCTTACTACGCTTAGTACTTGGTGTTACTGGAAATTATGAAGAAGTGAAATTTAAGTCTGTTGCTAACCTCATCACTTACCAACGCTACCCTATTAAGTATTCCGATAATTATTGGATTGTTCATCGCTGACAACGGATGATGGCGTTTGTTGATCGAAGTTGACGCGGTTTGATCGAAGTTGACGCGGTACATTTAGTTCTGAATTTTTGAGCGTATTAACGCATCATTCACAATTGAGTGGTTTGCAAACGGAAATTTCATCATAATTAAAAACTACCACTTGTAACACTAGTGAGCAAAAAATATTGGATAATAAAAGTCATGCATATTGGACTAAAGGTACTGGTTTTGGTACCGAGTCCACCCAACAATCATGGAACGTTGAACATTCGCTGCTACAACCAAAATCCGAAGTGGAACATGTTACAGTACTACATGTCAAAATATTCTTGAAAATTGTGTGTCGTGTAAGTTTTATTATATTATGTTATTTATACTATATTCTAATTAATTTTCTTTTTAGCTTATATGAATATTTTACCGGTCGCCACTCAATATGATAATATAGATAGCAAATAATTTATTACCAAACGGGCAAACAAATTGTGATATAAGTTCCGAACTCCTCGATATATGAGCTGGAATGGGTTTCAGTATGAAAATTCTAAGCGTAGCAACTGATGTTCCGGCTAAAAATAAACGTTTCAAAGAGGTTAAAAAAATCAAGCCGCTATTAAGACAAATTTAATAATATCAAAATTTCGTATAAAACTCGATGAGATACTACTATGCCTCAATTTTCTAACTGTTTCAAATTAACCGTTCCTGCACGTCCTGGTGCAATCTTAACGAAGAAATGACGTTCCAAGCATCTGATTTTGTATTAAAATAAAAAACTAGTGTTTTTTAAATAAACAACAGTAGTTGTATAAATAAATTTTTTATTTGTATTATTTTTCACAAATGATTTTGTACTATTATCATGACCGCTAGCCCGCTACAAATATTTTCGAGTCGAGGTGCATTATCTCTATTAGCACATTTCCTTCCGATAGTATATACCGAGAGTGCTAAGATAATTATTGGTGATTCAGAATAGGAAAAATCAAAAGGGAAGTTCAATAATCGGGGAATTGGTTAAAGTTGAACCAAATTATGATTTATACGAGGACGTTGATGGTACCTTGATGGAAATATCGGATAAAATATCAAATATTGTTTCAGTACCACCGCATTCTTTAGCCACAATTGGATAATTCTTGAAACTGCCTGCATATTCAGATGTGCTATTGCGCGCTAAAATAAAAGCACAATGCTTACTACTCCTACCTTGTTTACCGGAGATGGTGGAGGAATAAAATTTATAGTCTGTCGCTAGCTTCATCACTCCTAACGCTACCACCATTTGAAGTATTACGACAATTATTTTATTTGCTCTACTAAACCACCGATGACGCTTGAAACCAAAAAGCATCCACCAGTCAACGGTGTTTTAATAAAACTTCTTTTTATAGTTGCGTGAAAAACGCTTTAGTAAAAAAGTGAAAGTACCACCCAACGTATCCTATGGGGTAGTCATTGATCCAAACATTTATACTGTTGACAATGGGCACTTGAAAAGAAAAAACTAAAATAATTTTCAAAACTTAAACTATTTTTATTAATCAATTTATTGTATCATCATGTCGTGTTGCTGTTTCAGCCAACGCTAACATGGCTAAAGCGGTAATACTTCGTACATTTCGGTGTTCATCAATTAAACCATTTATGAGGAACGATAATAATGTTGGAATGCCAAAAACAATTGCGACCACCACAAAACCATGTGCAATGGTATTTCGTATATACGCCTCTATATTATCGATATCGGGACGCATTGCAGAAATCATTGCTGTTATACCGGTCGAATTTACTATTTTTGAGATTATCTCGTAATCTTTATATTCCTTAAGTTCAGGGTCATAAATAGTTTCTATAATTTTCAATAACACAATATCTAACAGATATTTATCATAATTTTGTGCATCCACAAGCGAAGGATTAGTATCGCATTTTATTTGAGGAGTTACATCCCATCGATTATGCCGCGTTGGTTTTGATACTCGTACCTTATTTTGATTTAAGAACGATTTTTTATGTGATATTTTATTTTTATATATTTATTCTATTCCACTCATTTTCGTGATTTTTTGGTCAAGAAAATCACTGGAATAATTAAATCCTACAATTGAAAATTGAATCCAATATTTCCAGAAAATTATTTCAATATCGATTTCATATAAATTTTCAAGATTCTCGCTCGAATTAATGATCCTTCACCTAAATACATATATATTTGTAGTTTCCCAAATTATACCTACGTGTACTGATATACATACATTTACCGTAACTTAAATGTAAATGTAGTTTTTGTAGTTAATTCTTGATTTTTGTGAACGTAAATGTCATAATTGTGCCTTTGCAACACAAATAATTTACTATAATAGCCTAAATGTAGCTTACAACTTTTACATTCATCTTTTATTATTATTCAATCATACATGCCATATAAATTTGAAAAAAAAAACGAAAAAAAAATTTATCTCAAGAATGTAATTTTCGAGGTTCGAACTACGATCTAAAATTTTAAAATCCACAACGCTAACACCTAGACTACTGCGGCATGGGAATTGGCCGAAAAATTACTTGGTTTTATAAAAAGTTTTGAGCATTCTACTAAATTATATAATATGTAGATAGATTTACACAATGTGACGTATCAACATAGAGAAAGATAAAATTTGTCAGATCTTTCTGTAATTTGGTATACAGATGAAGAAAAATATTCTAAGAATAATTTCCTTTTACATCATATCGGAAAAATCACGGAAAATGCGAGAAAATCGCGAATTTCCACTCGGAAAATTCGTCGGGAAAAGACTAAAAAAAATATGCTGATCATCCGACATTAATTTAATTTTTTTTTTTTGTCGTGATTTTTGAAAAATGGACATCCATGAAAAAAAAAATCATAAAAAAAAAATTAAATACATCCCAACTCCGTATGCTGCTAACTACGCAGCTGTACTATTTAAAAAAATCATCAAACATTCTTTTCTATAAAAAAAAATACACAATACATATCGCTCATTTGCTGCAACAATGACACAATTTAAAAATAACAAATGTTATAATTTGAGAGACATTTCCGTTTGTCTTGTAGTGAGCTTTATAGCTTTAGGTGTGTCGTTATATCAGTTTTAACTATATTAAAAAGCCGATATTTCTCTATAAATAAGTCAAAAACGACCGATTTTGAGTTATGCCATTGTGGTAGCAAATGAGCGATATACAATTGACCATTTTAGAGATGGCGCTGTAAAATTTGGATAATTTTTCCAGATTTGAAGGCTTTACAGAGTTTTCCCAGACTTGAGACCAGACTCAATCGCATTTTCATGCAAAAAGACATCATATAGCCATTTTACGTCAACGAAATCGGTCTCGAAGTAGTTTTTCGTGCGGACATATATACATACCCGCAATTATTGCTCGTTTAATAATATAGAGTCCCAGGAGCACCGAGCTACGCTCGTTCCGAATTACATTAGCGTTTGTTACACGTTCATGTCACTGAGTTTCACCTCATTCAATTGAGCAATATGTTAGTTCCATTTAGACTGTCGATTTTCCAGAAAAATTTCCGACACTCATGTTTGAATCCCATTCTATACTAAACAAATCCCATTCTATACAATACATCCCAATTGAAAGGAAATGGTTTAATTCTATTGAAACTAGAATAATATTCATATTCCCATTTTAATTTTACAATCCCATTTTCATGGTACATACCGAGTTCTATCGAAATCGGTTGAGAAATGGCTTTGATCCATTGGAATTGGCCATTTTACAGAACCTATACGATCCATATTTGGAGCTAATTTATGATCTCTATATAATTCTCAAAAATCACAATTGAACAAATAAAAAAAACAAAACACAATGCAATATCAATAGCAATAACAACAATTAGATTTCCTTTGTTAGAAAATAAAATAAAAATTAGATTTTGGTTTAGTACTTCGTTTTATGTTATGTACATACATACTTACAGACATTAGCAATTACACAATGTATGTAGATATTAGAAGCAAAGAATTCTATTTGAAAACTCATACAAAATGTTAGAATATCCTTGAAAATTTTGTGTTGTGTAAGTTTTACTTTTTATAGTTTATTTATTAGAATATAATATAATATTAGTTTTATTTTTAGCTTATATTTTATATTTCACCATACGCCACTCAATCATAATTAGCAAGGTATTTATTACCAAGCGGGCAAACAAATTTTGATACATATTCCGAACTTCTCGAAATGGGTGCTGGAATATACTTCGGTATGGAGTTTCTAAGCATAGTAGCTGGTGTTACGGCTAAAGATAAACATTTCAAAGAGGTTAAAAATCATTAAGACTAAAGTTATACTTAATATCAAAATTCCGTAAAATGTTAAATACTTCTTCAGTACCACCACATTCTTTAGGCACATTTGGATTATTCTTGAGGCTGCCTGCATATTGAGATGTGCTACTGCGCAATAAAATAAAAGCACAATGCTGAGAGATGGCGAAAAAGTGAAATTTATAGTCTGTTGCTAGCCTCATCACTCCCAACGCTACCATTTTAAGTATTCCGATAATTATTGGATTGTTCATCGCTGACAACCGATGATGGTGTTGTTGATTGAAGTTGACGCGGTACATTTAGTTCTGAATTATTTGAACGTATTCACGCATTCACAATTGAGTGGTTTGTAAACGGAAATTTCATCATAATTAAAAACTACCACTTGTAGCACTGGTGAGCAAATAATATTGTGCATTAAAGTCATGTATATTGGGCTAAAGGGCTTACTGGTTTTGTTACCGGATCCACCCAATAATCATGGAACATTGAACAGGCGCTGCTACAACCAAAAACCGAAGAAGAACATGTTACAATACTATATGTCAGAATATTCTTTAAAATTGTGTGTTGTGTAAGTTTTATTATTTTAAGTTATTTATTCCATATTCTAATTAGTTTTCGTTTTAGCTTATATGAATATTTTACCGGCCGCCACTCAATCTGATAATATAGGAAGCAAGTAATTTATTATCAAGCGGGCAAACAAATCGTGATCTAAGTTCCGAACTCCTCGATATATGAGTTGGAAAGGGTTTCGGCATGGAATTTCTAAGCATAGCAGCTGATGCTGTTGTTAAAAATAAACGTTTCAAAGAGGTTAACAAATCAAGCCGCTATAAAGACTAAAGCCATAATATCAAAATTTCGTATGAAACACGATGAGATACATACTATGCCACAATTTTCTGACTGTTTACTACAACCGTTCCTGCACGTACTGGTGCAAACCTAACGAAAAAATGACGTTCCAGGCATCTGATTTTGTACCATTATCACCGCCACTATAGATATATCTAGTCGAGATGTATTATCTCTATTAGCGCATTTCCTTCCGATAGTATATACCGAGAGTGCTAAGATAATTATTGATAATTCAGAATAGGAAAGATCTAAAGGGAAGTTTGTTGGCTAAAATTGACTAAAAAAGTTGAACCAAATTATGAAAGATACGAGGACGTGAAGGATACCTTGACAGAAACATCGGATAAAATATCAAATATTTCTTCAGTACCACCACATTCTTTAGCCACATTTGGATTATTCGTGAGACTGTCTGCATATTTAGATGTGCTATTGCGCGCTAAAATAAAAGCACAATGCTTACTACGCTTAGTACTTGGTGTTACCGGAAATTATGAAGAAGTGAAATTTAAGTCTGTTGCTAACCTCATCACTTACCAACGCTACCCTATTAAGTATTCCGATAATTATTGGATTGTTCATCGCTGACAACGGATGATGGCGTTTGTTGATCGAAGTTAACGCGGTTTGATCGAAGTTGACGCGGTACATTTAGTTCTGAATTTTTGAGCGTATTAACGCATCATTCACAATTGAGTGGTTTGCAAACGGAAATTTCATCATAATTAAAAACTACCACTTATAACACTAGTGAGCAAAAAATATTGGATAATAAAAGTCATGCATATTGGGCTAAAGGTACTGGTTTTGGTACCGAGTCCACCCAACAATCATGGAACGTTGAACATTCGCTGCTACAACCAAAATCCGAAGTGGAACATGTTACAGTACTACATGTCAAAATATTCTTGAAAATTGTGTGTCGTGTAAGTTTTATTATTTTATGTTATTTATACTATATCCTAATTAATTTTCTTTTTAGCTTATATGAATATTTTACCGGTCGCCACTCAATATGATAATATAGATAGCAAATAATTTATTACCAAACGGGCAAACAAATTGTGATATAAGTTCCGAACTCCTCGATATATGAGCTGGAATGGGTTTCAGTATGGAAATTCTAAGCGTAGCAACTTATGTTCCGGCTAAAAATAAACGTTTCAAAGAGGTTAAAAAATCAAGCCGCTATTAAGACCAAATTCATAATATCAAAATTTCGTATAAAACTCGATGAGATACTACTATGCCTCAATTTTCTAACTGCTCCAATTAACCGTTCCTGCACGTCCTGGTGCAATCTTAACGAAGAAATGACGTTCCAAGCATCTGATTTTGTATTAAAATAAAAAACTAGTGTTTTTTAAATAAACAACAGTAGTTGTATAAATACATTTTTTATTTGTATTATTTTTCACAAATGATTTTGTACTATTATCATGACCGCTAGCCCGCTACAGATATTTTCGAGTCGAGGTGCATTATCTCTATTAGCACATTTCCTTCCGATAGTATATACCGAGAGTGCTAAGATAATTATTGGTGATTCAGAATAGGAAAAATCAAAAGGGAAGTTCAATAATCGGGGAATTGGTTAAAGTTGAACCAAATTATGATTTATACGAGGACGTTGATGGTACCTTGATGGAAATATCGGATAAAATATCAAATATTGTTTCAGTATCACCGCATTCTTTAGCCACAATTGGATAATTCTTGAAACTGCCTGCATATTCAGATGTGCTATTGCGCGCTAAAATAAAAGCACAATGCTTACTACTCTTACCTTGTTTACCGGAGATGGTGGAGGAATAAAATTTATAGTCTGTCGCTAGCTTCATCACTCCTAACGCTACCACCATTTGAAGTATTACGACAATTATTTTATTTGCTCTACTAAACCACCGATGACGCTTGAAACCAAAAAGCATCCACCAGTCAACGGTGTTTTAATAAAACTTCTTTTTATAGTTGCGTGAAAAACGCTTTAGTAAAAAAGTGAAAGTACCACCCAACGTATCCTATGGGGTAGTCATTGATCCAAACATTTATACTGTTGACAATGGGCACTTGAAAAGAAAAAACTAAAATAATTTTCAAAACTTAAACTATTTTTATTAATCAATTTATTGTATCATCATGTCGTGTTGCTGTTTCAGCCAACGCTAACATGGCTAAAGCGGTAATACTTCGTACATTTCGGTGTTCATCAATTAAACCATTTATTATCACTTCGATCAATAGCTTGATAATACAAGATGAAATCGCGTTTATTCGAACAGCGATTTGTTGTACGATTTTTATGCCAGTATAACGATCTTGCCATTTGGTACTCTGGCAGACCACCTTGAGGAACGATAATAATGTTGGAATGCCAAAAACAATTGCGACCACCACAAAAGCATGTGCAATGGTATTTCGTATATACGCCTCTATATTATCGATATCGGGACGCATTGCAGAAATCATTGCTGTTATACCGGTCGAATTTACTATTTTTGAGATTATCTCGTAATCTTTATATTCCTTAAGTTCAGGGTCATAAATAGTTTCTATAATTTTCAATAACACAATATCTAACAGATATTTATCATAATTTTGTGCATCCACAAGCGAAGGATTAGTATCGCATTTTATTTGACGAGTTACATCCCATCGATTATGCCGCGTTGGTTTTGATACTCGTACCTTATTTTGATTTAAGAACGATTTTTTATGTGATATTTTATTTTTTATATATTTATTCTATTCCACTCATTTTCGTGAGTTTTTGGTCAAGAAAATCACTGGAATAATTAAATCCTACAATTGAAAATTGAATCCAATATTTCCAGAAAAATATTTCAATATCGATTTCATATAAATTTTCAAGATTCTCGCTCGAATTAATGATCCT
This sequence comes from Tipula vernalis, assembly GCA_958295665.1. Classification (NCBI taxonomy): domain Eukaryota; kingdom Metazoa; phylum Arthropoda; class Insecta; order Diptera; family Tipulidae; genus Tipula; species Tipula vernalis. Next base: position 67,835,280 of record OY282559.1, on the reverse strand, counting down.
TCACCTAAATACATATATATATATATATGTAGTTTCCCAAATTATACCTACGTTTACTGATATACATACATTTACCGTAACTTAAATGTAAATGTAGTTTTTGTAGTTAATTCTTGATTTTTGTGAACGTAAATGTCATAATTGTGCCTTTGCAACACAAATAATTTACTATAATAGTCTAAATGTAGCTTACAACTTTTACATTCATCTTTTATTATTATTCAATCATACATGCCATATAAATTTGAAAAAAAAACGAAAAAAAAATTTATCTCAAGAATGTAATTTTCGAGGTTCGAACTACGATCTAAAATTTTAAAATCCACAACGCTAACACCTAGACTACTGCGGCATGGGAATTTGCCGAAAAATTACTTGGTTTTATAAAAAGTTTTGAGCATTCTACTAAATTGTATAATATGTAGATAGCTTTACACAATGTGACGTATCAACATAGAGAAAGATAAAATTTGTCAGATCTTTCTGTAATTTGGTATACAGGTGAAGAAAAATATTCTAAGAATAATTTCCTTTTACATCATATCGGAAAAATCACGGAAAATGCGAGAAAATCGCGAATTTCCACTCGGAAAATTCGTCGGGAAAAGACTAAAAAAAATATGCTGATCATCCAACATTAATTTAAATTTTTTTTTGTCTTGATTTTTGAAAAATGGACATCCATGAAAAAAAAATCATAAAAAAAAAATTAAATACATCCCAACTCCGTATGCTGCTAACTACGCAGCTGTACTATTTAAAAAAATCATCAAACATTCTTTTCTATAAAAAAAAATACACAATACATATCGCTCATTTGCTGCAACAATGACACAATTTAAAAATAACAAATGTTATAATTTGAGAGACATTTCCGTTTGTCTTGTAGTGAGCTTTATAGCTTTAGGTGTGTCGTTATATCAGTTTTAACTATATTAAAAAGCCGATATTTCTCTATAAATAAGTCAAAAACGACCGATTTTGAGTTATGCCATTGTGGTAGCAAATGAGCGATATACAATTGACCATTTTAGAGATGGCGCTGTAAAATTTGGATAATTTTCCAGATTTGAAGGCTTTACAGAGTTTTCCCAGACTTGAGACCAGACTCAATCGCATTTTCATGCAAAAAGACATCATATAGCCATTTTACGTCAACGAAATCGGTCTCGAAGTAGTTTTTCGTGCGGACATATTTACATATATACATACCCGCAATTATTGCTCGTTTAATAATAGTCCCAGGAGCACCGAGCTACGCTCGTTCCGAATTACATTAGCGTTTGTTACACGTTCATGTCACTGAGTTTCACCTCATTCAATTGAGCAATATGTTAGTTCCATTTAGACTGTCGATTTTCCAGAAAAATTTCCGACACTCATGTTTGAATCCCATTCTATACTAAACAAATCCCATTCTATACAATTCATCCCAATTGAAAGGAAATGGTTTAATTCTATTGAAACTAGAATAATATTCATATTCCCATTTTACAATCCCATTTTCATGGTACATACCGAGTTCTATCAAAATCGGTTGAGAAATGGCTTTGGTCCATTGGAATTGGCCATTTTACAGAACCTATACGATCCATATTTGGAACTAATTTATGATCTCTATATAATTCTCAAAAATCACAATTGAACAAATAAAAAAAACAAAACACAATGCAATATCAATAGCAATAACAACAATTAGATTTCCTTTGTTAGAAAATAAAATAAAAATGAAACCCGAACCTCTCCAGAAAGCCTACTAAAATATTTTTCCAAGAAATCAAAACCCATTACAATTGCTTCCTTTCACCAGAAAATTTCCATCTAACCAATTACTATTAACAAAAGAAAATAATAAAAATATGAATTCCCATAGGAGGATCCTCTTAAACGAATTTTACTGAAATAAAACCACCCCAACCAACATTAATAAAAATCAAATAACCGTTTCAGAAACCGGTAGTAAGTTAAAAAGTAAGATAAAACCAAGCAAACAGGGGCTCACCGGACGAGAACTTCCTTAACGTTTTTTTTAAGAATCAATACCCGGTGTTATCGCGTTTTGGCACTCGAAAACTCTCTTTCACCAATTATGATCAATAAAAAAATATTCAAAAAAACGAACCCCAAGGCCTATTAGAGGACCCACTAAACAACATTTCCCGAAATCAAAGTCCACTGCAAATGTTTCCTAACACTAGAAAATCCCTGCTCACCAATTATTACAAAAATCGTTGAACTTAAAAAATGGACCTCGACCATCCGGAGGATGTATAGCTGTTTCACCTACCGGGAATCGAACCCGGGACCTCCGGAGCTTAATGCAAGCATTCTAACCACTGTGCCACCGGGGCGGCGTCTGTTTGTAATGCTGTATTTAAATATTAACAGTATGCTATTTATAATTAAATATTATTATATTGTATAGTATTAGAAGTAATAATTTTCATATAACGGGCTTAGTCGAAGTGTACATTTACAAAATGAATTTAAAAACAGGAGGAAATTAAATTCTTTGTACCTAATGGATTTTAAAGATATTGAATATCTTAATTTTCCTGACCAATAATTTAAGAAATATACTTTTAAAACCACAATTCAACTTACAATATGCGATTGAGCGACACAATATGCGATTTATTGAAAACTGAGCAAATTTCAAAATTATCCATTAAATTGTGATGTTTATAATTATATTGTACATATATTATCCATTTAGTATGGTTAATCATCAAGTTTAACAGAATTAATTATTTAGATAATCTATGTATTTAAATAATAAACACATTTTTCAGTTACACATTTAAATTCATTGCCGCCCCGGTGGTACAGTGGTTAGCATACTTGTTTTAACCTCCGGAGGTCCCGGGCTCGATTCTCGGTGGGTGAAAAATGTTCACGGCTGGTTA